>CM070876.1:146543393-146568393 GCA_036365515.1 Torymus aiolomorphi
TTGTTTGCTGTTTGTCATTACTTTTATCTGATATTTCTATCGACCAAGTCTAATACGCACCTGTCAAAAAGAGTGACGTATCTTCGGAAAAGGCACAGGTCGTCACGAGGCTCTCGTGACTTTCGAGAACGTGTAAACACATTCCGGTATGCTAAAGTAATAACATTACATTTCAATATATTATTTTATTGGTAAATACTGGCTGGAAATAATAGAAAGCAATAATTATTAGATATTGGCACGTTTGACCGAGTCATAAATTCACATTATTATTTTTAGCGATCTAGCTAAATTGCGTGAAAGACTATGTCTTTATTATTCATAATTATTGATTTTCATGAGCTTTCAACGTTACATGTCAACGCGATGGTCAAAATGATAAGAGTACAATAGGCTTTGTCCATGCCGTATGTGACGGCACGTCTGCATGTTTTTAAAAAGTATTTTATTATAAAATATCATCGTATTTGAAATCTTTTTAGTAAAGCAATAAGTAATACTATACTTTTCTTTGAAAAAACGTGCGTACTAACAAATATTTTTTAACAATATAGGTGTAGTAAAACCAAACGAAACAAACATTTTAAATCACGTTTAGTGTGTGGTTTTATACACGCTCGGTACCTATATAATAGTTGGAAATTAATTAGAATCTTCTGGTACGAGTACTCTCCAATTGCAAAATAGTTAAAGGTCGTGTATTACCGAAATAGTATGGACATCCGTTATTTTAGTAGTACATATATTCATTTTTTAAGATAGCGAAATTAATTTTAATATTTGAAAGAGTGAATATGCATTATTAAAATAGTGGTTACCTACTATTTCGGTATTACACGAGTTTTACACGAAAAAAAAAATGGTTAGTTACGGTTACCAATAATTGGTAATAATATCACATCTCTTCAGCATTGTAGTAAGATGCACGAATCAAATAGTTACCACAATCAAGTTATTGGTTACTGTAACTATATTATTGATTATTTTACCAATGCTGAAGAAATGGGACATTTTTACCAATTAGTTGGTACCCGTGACCATTAATTTTTTCCGTGTAACTACTGAAATAATAATTTTTCACTATTTTCCATTTAGAGAGTAGCATAGCTGTGAAATGGTTATAGATTTTTCAGTAATTTTATCAACCATTCCTTTTTTTTTCGTTAATTTTGCTCGTATGAATATAAGCTCCGAACCCATTAAAAAAAGTACGCACAATTAAAGAGTATATATTTTCTAAAAGTATAAAAAAATTCTTGTCTCTCCCTACTCGTCATTTTAGGCAGTAATAAAAAAATAAGGAAAAAAATATTGACGAATCGAGCGTGTCCCGCGGAAGAGCATCATCACATTGACGTAGTCGACTCGCAACGTCAGAATCCAAGGCGATGCATGTAAAAGTATGATATATATATACTCACGACGCTCCAGAGGCGAGCGGTGCGATCGGTGGCGACGCTGCCGAGTATCTCGCCGTGCACCGGCGAGAACCGCACGCACATGACGTTGCCTCCGTGGCCGGCGAACTGTCGGCGCTCCCGGTAGGACAGGGCGCCGGGGTCGCTGCTGCCCGTGCTCTCGTCCAGGTCGATGTCCTCCTCCATGATGATGATCTTCCAGAGCTTGATCAGCGAGTCGTTGCCGCAGGTGGCCAGCATGTACGACTCCTTTGCGCAGCCCGAGCTCGCGTCCCTCGAGCCTGCGGAGCAGCATACATTTTTCCAATTTTAAACAATTATATAATAGCTAAATAGTTTAATATAACTATCGTAGAGTTCTTCTAAAACCCGAGAACCACTTTAACACATTTTTCAACCGGCTATATTTGTATAGACAACGCACAGTGGAAAAAGCGGAATTACTTTGAACAAAATTCAATTTTGATTCAATCAATATGGGGATATCTCTAGAACGTTTACTTTTCATGTTATTACAATTTTCAAGATCTTTTGAATAAGAAATATATATACCTTCCATGTATGAAACAATCGTTCCAGTTACGTATAAAGTGATGAGAGCAAGGAAATTTATTAAATTGACTTATTTCCTTGCCGTCATTGGCGACATTTTTTACAGAATTTGTTCTCTAAAAACTGTAACGAAGTTTTTTGTCCAGTAAAACTAGCATAGTACATTATTTGGTATCGTATGTAAGTAGAAAAACTTTAATTCAGAGGTGTGCCTGTAATATAATTAAAATCAAGAATCTAGAAAGTTACGTCAGTCATTTTTAAAAAATAAAAATTTTTGTAGTTATTCTATTCTATACCTTTTAACGAGGGGGTTTTTCTTAATCTTGCCATCAGATTTCATTCTTTATTAAAAATACAATCATTTGATTTGTTGCACGTGTGTGTGCCACGCATAGTTTAAAAGTTATACGACTTAAAAAAATTACTTCTCAAGCGTAACTCATTAAAAAAAAAACTAGATTTTTGATAAGCACACGCCGAATTTAGTTAAATTGTTAAAGTGATATATTTAAAATTTAATACAATTTTGATATGATTAAGCTAAATAAGTCCGCCATTTATACTATAAAAAATTTTGTTTTCGATATACTTGTAAAATTGTATTATGTTGCTTTTACTTTTTAACGGAACTAAAAAATGAGTTGCGCACAAACTTTTTTGTATTATTTAATAGATGAGTAGGCCGTTAATATTTTTTTCAAAGGTGTGCTCGAAGAAAAGAATTTTTTTCTTCAAACAACGAATATTAAAAGTTCTGGAGATATTCCCACATACAACATTTTTTTAAATACTCGAACAAGTATATTTCAAAGACCTCTACTGCAGTAAACTTGAAAAGTGGGGTTATCATATATCTGTGGCTTCCAGGAATAACGACCTAACCCACTTGTACGTGTTTTTGAGAAATCGACGTTTTAAAATTTCTGTCATGACACTTTATGAAGTAAAATCTTAATGTAAAATCGAAATGCGCGAGATGAGTCATAACAATGTAGACATTTACAAAGGTATCGAATATCTTTCGAACCCCACTATTAGCTGCTAGAATACATTTTTATTCTTTGTATAAACAAACAAAACAATGCAGTTAAGCCGTTATTCCGGTAACTGTGCAGTTAAGCGGTTTAGGGAAATTGTTCAAATAAGATAAATAACATAGTTATTTCTACACTTAAAACATAGAATACGAATTCTTTTTTAAATATTCATTCCCACGCATGCGCCTCCCAACGGAATATGCGTGAAGTCAACGGAATTCGATAAATCGAATACCGAATAACCGAACGTTACTCGATTACTGTTTATGCACACTCGCCCCATCGCCTGACAATCAAAGCTGTTGTGTTACCTTCTATTATCTATTGCCTTTGATCTTTGTACTATAAAAATAGGTATGTCATAATCTGTTTATTGCGTAGTATTAACTTCAAAACGGTGCTTTTAATTAAATACAAATATTCAGTTAAGTCGTTTTTCTGGGCACAGGTCTAGTTAAGTGGTTATGCACTTAGCTGATATTGGCTCTTTCAACGCGTTTCAGATTTCCGGACCAAGTCTACATGAAAAAGGGTAGTTAGAAGGTATAAATTCCGGTGCTAACTCAATTTTGACCCCAAGTGGGTTAGGTCGTTATTCCTGGAAGCCACAGATATAACTTCAAGAGAAGACGATCAACCTCGTCGTGTTATGCCAGGGGAGATACAGTAATTTTAGGCATATTAGAACGAAATTTTGTAACTTTTTTCAAGTTTGTCGTAGTGGCTCTTAAAAATATATACAGTGTTACAGCACTCGTCTGTGAATGACAGTAGGCACTCGCCTTCGACTGAATGTAAAGAACCTATATATATATATATATATACATTTCCGTATCTAAACAAAAATTTATGTACACCCAATGGACATTGATTCGCGTGGAACGTGCATGGTCAATTTCAAAATTCTGCAATCCCATTGGACAATTCAAGTGTAACCATTAACTCCAAATTGGAATCGTCCAATGAGATTGCAGGATTTTAAAATTGACTAGACACGTTCCACACGAATCAATGTCCATCGGGTGTACTGTAAGTCAGCATTTTCGAAACCTCGAGAAACATCGTACATTGCGTCGCGGCTGTACCACGTGGAAATCCAATTCGGTCAAATCGGACGAGGCGAGCAATTTCGTAAAATTGGCATCTAGAGAACCACCAAGTTCCAGCTGTAGTCGACCCCACTGAAGGCCAGTTAGCAAAGTGGGTGGTGTTTCCACAAACGCATAAACAGCGTACGCGGCGTTGTGGAAGCTATAAAGATCCGAGAGAGATTCCGTGACGAACGGATATGTCTGTTGAGCCATCCATGCCGCGCACGCACACACCACTCTGTTTCCCGCGCGTTTATTCAATTAATAAAATTATTACTTAGGTAAAAATTGCAACCTAAGCATACTAATCATCATCGCCTATTTTACTGTAAATCAACCTCTCCAGGTGCATAACTTGATTCCCATTGGTACTATGTAAGGTTATATAAAATTTTGGCTTTTCTACTATTTTATTATTTCTTTTTCACTTTCCCCGCATTTCCTCAACTTACTTTTTTTTGTACGTCAAGCCACGTCTTGCGATAAATACGCTTAAAGGAAATTCTTACATATTGTGAGAGCGAAACTTTCTGATAGTCTGTGGAATTAGCGCATTATGTGTCCCTGTACATATGTATGTGCGGAAGCCGAGGCTCGCGAGTCCCTATATATATATTAAAGGCCTAAGAAGTTTCCCCAGTTATCCCGTCTCTGAGAATGAAGTGACCATGAATTGAATGCTTTAATCTTGAAAGGCGTAGATTCTAAGCTAAATAATATTATGTAGCTAAGTGCGCTTGCTAACGCAATTTTCAGTTACTACGCGATGAAATACGACGGCGGAAGTGGGCCCAGAAGCTATTACGCAGTAGCCGGGCGGAGACCGAGACGCGACACTACGCCACCTCGACCAGCTATACGACGACCTAAAACGGTCCGTCATTTATACATGATGAAATCTACAAAAAAATCCATTTATGTGATCATTAAAGTGGCCAAAAATTTTTTTTATACCACTCTAACCTCAAAGTCACAACTTTGATATGATTTTTCGGCGCTCGTGGTATAAAATACCGTTCGAAACTAGTGCGTAAGTCGATTATTTAGGTGGTGTGACTTTTTCGCACTCGCTTCGCTCGTGCAAAAAGTCACACCAGCTAAATAATCGACTTTCCCACCCATGTCGAAATGTACTATTAGGACACACGTTCAGGACTCAATTTTTTTTCTTCTTTATACCATGTAAAACACCTTTTCAGCACAATTTTTTCAGTGATTGAAATTTAAAAAAAAATGCAAAAAAGCCTTTTTCTGCCCTCCGGCTGGAAAGCGTCAACTTCCAGGCCGCTGCGCGAACCAAGTTGCCGCTTCCGGCACCGTCGAGCAATTAATTACATGTGATCTGAGACATTTCTTATTTTACTGGCCTAGGTATGTAATATACTATTTCTGTTAATTCCTTCAAAAGTTATGGTCAATTAAAGTTAAGCGTTGAAATGGCATAAAACACGCTCAAAGCTGGAGCTGGGCATTTTGATGCCTTTTTGACGCTCGATTTTAAACGGTCATAATTCGAACTCGAGTCGAATACTCGATACTTTGAACTGTTCAACATCATACGAACTACTCGTACACAATCGAACTGTTCGGATCAAATGAACTACTCGGACGTGATCGAACTACTCGATTTAGTTGAACTGTTCGAACTAAGTCGAACTATTCGATTTCTTTGAACTGTTCGAACCAGATCGGACTGTTCAATTTCATCGAACTATTCGACCGAAGTCGGACTATTCGGTTTTGGCGAACCGTTCGAACCGGGTTTTGAAATTGTCATTCAATGAAATAATTTTGAAAATTGAAAACATAGTATTTTGCTATTTATTCTGAAATAAATATCTCAGTTATAAGTGGAATTTTAATTCTACTGTATAGAGGACGAAATTTAAAGTAAAAAAATGTGCATAGGAAGTATAATGATAGAATAAAATAGATTTTACATATGCATGCATGATAGAGAAAAAAGCCAGAAACCGGGCTTCAAATAATTCAATCATATTGAACAGTTCGATTTTTTGGAATAGTTCGATTTTTTCAACTATTAAATCGGACTTTGAACAGTTCGATCACTTCGGACCGTTCGATTATGTCGAACAGTTTGATCATTTTGAACTATTCGATTAAAGATCGAGTAGTTCGGTATTTTCGAGTAATGGGTCCGACTCGATTCGAGTTCGTCGAGTCGAGAATTCAGACCGAGTAGTTCGAATTTCAAACAGTCCGACACCCTAATTCAAATGGCGCGCGCCTGTGCGAGAGGGGAGAGCGCGCGGGCCGGTCATCACTCATCAAGTCGTCACTCTTCTCCGCGCCGAGTCGAGAGAACGTCGTAACGTTCGCGCCTAAGCCACCATTCGCCTATACTTAGTGCCCTAGGTATTGCCGCTTTCGATCCTCCACGATCATCTCCACGGAGCTGAGTAGAGCTGCATACATGCTGCGGAGTCGTCAACGTACAGGAGGACAGCTGAGATTGACGGGAGTGAGCGAGCGGTCGAGCAAAATGGCTGGACAATCATGTGGCAGCCAGAGAGTGGGCCACGACCACCGCTGGACGGGGGTAAGCGCTTAGGGTACTTAGTATACTATAGTGAGCGTGCAAGAGTGAGACTGTATGTATACATGGTGCTGATACCCCTCTCTCCCAGCGAGGAGATAGAAAAAGATCGCCATAGGAGAGACCACGCGGCGTCGTCACGAGCGCGCGGGTCCCGTGGCGACTCGTACGTGAGAGCCCCGCCGACGCGAGACCGAGTTCTCAGCCGGAGAATTTCGTAGAGTACTTAGGGTAGATGTGGGTATTACTGCGGTATTTTTTGTAGGTTAGTTCCAAACCAATAGATTTCGTCTCCTTGTAAACAAAGTATGCTGATTCTTTTTAATAATGGAACTTTGGCATCATATCTATCGATTAGTGTCTGATTTTACAACAAATATTTGTAGATAAATTTATAAAATGACTTAGCAAAGAACATCTCTCTGCTGGTGTTACTGCGGAGCTGCTTCTATTACTGTGTTGGTATTACGGTGCCATGTTAAAGCATAGGCGAGACCGCTCGCGCATGCGCAGAACCCAAAAAACACGCTGCTGTAAACACAGTAATACCCACGTCCGCAGTAATACCCACATCTACCCTATATAGCGTAAGTGCGTATCTCATCGCCTGGCGCCCTTTTGTTATAAATTACGGGTAATCACGATTGGTAAATTAGAGAAATTGTTTGTTGGACGCGGCAACCGGGACTCGCGCAATGTATTCGTTAAATACCGTGTCACAATCTTTTGAAGAAATTAACATTTTTTTATTTTCAAAAAAGCACATGAAAGCCAATTTTCTCTATAGTATTAGAGTTTTGTGAATTCGTTTAGGACGTTTCTGGAACAAGCTGAGATTTTAAAAAAAGCTCTTTTTGCATTTTTTTTTATTAAATTTTCAATCTTTGAAAAAAGTGTACCACAAAGGTGTTTTGGATGGAGCATCCTAAAAAAGTATTTTACCACGTTTGTAGTTGCGTAAACGGATTTTTTCTGATAGATTGTTTCGTCATATTATATACATATCGTCGACAGGATACGAGGGGAATCCCAAGTTGGAAACGAGTCCTTCCCTGATCACACAAGAAGGCGCGGAGCTAGTGACTGACACGGTCGCTTGACCGTTGTAACGACATCATCGTTTGATATTTTCATTTCTTGCGTTTCTGTGTAATATGTGAGTTCGTTCTATGAATGTGTACTTTTTTCGTTACATTTATTTCGAGCGATATGAGCGAGACAACGGCCAATAAGTAGATTGCGATGAAATACTCTCGTTTAGCAAACCTTTGATTTTTACCTTTAATAAAAATCTTACTTTTGTTGTTGAGAATATGATATAATATTTTTAACTTTTTATAAGATCATTTTAAATTAATACACAGGATATATATTAACTTAAATTGTTTTACTGATGTACCAGCGTTGGACGACTGCTCTATATGTGCATCTATAAATACTTGAGTGTAAACATGGTCTATGCATTCATGTGTAAGTAGATATAGCCCGAGTATGATAAGATGCGCATAGTAAGCGTCTGACTAAACACTGAGAGCATCTACATATGCATATGTGTGTATAATTTGTTTCATCCAGGTATCTTATAGTTATTTATTAACAAAAAAACCGCTACCAATTCATTGGCCCGTAGCTTCCTCAACCGTAATTTGTTGATTCCTTTAATTAATTTTTAATAACAAAATTTATAATTTTTTAAAAAATTTATTGCATAATTATAATAAATTCATTTATGAATATTAAAAATTGTTAATTTTAAAATTTATTTATTATTTATTTATATCAAATTTATATAAATTTTCAGCTGATAAATAAAGTTATCATTTGAAATAGAAGTAAAATATCTATATTTTATAATAAAACAAATAGCTATCACGGTTGTTTTGTTATTAAAAAAAACGTGTTTTTATTTTATATTTCATAATTTATATTTTTTAAGAAAAAAAATTTATAGCTATCATTTTTCTTTTTTTATTAAAAAAAACATGTTTTTTTAAAAAAATTCATAACTCACAAATAAATTATAATAATGCAGAATATAATGCATTCATAATGCATAATTCATAATTCTAATAGATTATAATAGATATAATTTTTAAACATTTTAATTCATTTTGTTGGTTGGTTTTTTAAAAATTAAAAGAAATCATCGAATACCTACTCAATGACGTTTGAAAATTCAAACATATTACATTTTGACGTCAATACTATACTTTTATAATATACTGATGATAACATCATTGGAGTTATGAGTTAAAAAAAAAACACGTTTTTGTTTTTGATGATAACTAAAGAACCGTGATAGATAGAAAATTAATTTTTTTTAGAAAATATAGGTATTTTAATTCTCTTTCGAATGCCACCAACTCCATTCAGATACATAGAGCCGTTCTCGATAAATTACGATTTTTAAAAAATGTCAAAAAATTTTTAACCTCAAATATCTCTGAAAGGACCCCGCACACAATGTATGGAAAATAATCATTCGGTCAAATTGGATCAAACTTGGGGAAAAGATAGATCTTGAGGTCCTGAACAAAAGTTCTCATGGGCAAAACCCCTCAAAATTTGACCGAATGATTTTTCCCCATACATTGTGTGCGGGGTCCTTTATGGACCAATCATTTTGCCCAAAGAACTCGACCGAGAACTATAAAAAATCTACCTCTAAAAGGAATTTTGAAGCCATTAAGTCAATTTTACTCTTGTAATCGTTGGACATACAAAACTAATTTTTTCATTTTTCAATTATTTTCTCAAAATCTAGCCTACATAATGTATTCAAATTTTAACAGATTATAGCTATTTATATTCTGTATTATCATGATTTTTCTCAAAAAAATTGACCGTTAAGTTTAGAAGTTACAACCCGCGCAAAAAAAATTTGTGGGCCATATATTGCCCACAGTGTTGGACAAGTATGGGCAATATATGGGCCATTGCAAGCCACATTAGAGCAATATATGGGAGAGATTCGGCCCCGGCGCCTGAGCCGAATTCGGGATGGAATCGGGCCATAATATTCCCAGCCGTATCCCATATAGTTCCCATATTAGTCCCATATTTATTTTCATGAGAACTATTAACAAAAATAAATAAATAAATAAATAAATGAATAAATAAGCGTAAAAAACAATACTATTGTGCATGTACTGTGACTGCAAAATATAACAAAAAAATATAAAAAAAAAAAAAAATCAGTGGATTCGAACCTCGAACCTTTGAATGAGACCTGTCCGGTCAAATTCGACCGAGTAGAAGCTGAGATCGAGGCGTACACACACACACACACACACACACACACACACACACACACACACACACACACACACACACACACACACACACACACACACACACACACACACACACACACACACACACACACACACACACACACACACACACACACACACACACATACACACACACACACACACACACACACATCCATACAGACATTTTTCAAAAACCATGTATTTTGATTCCTAACACCTCGGAACACAATTATAACATGTTTTTACAACAACTCAAAAATTTACTATCACAAAGCTTCCTCTACGAGGAAGCAAAGGAGGGGGTCCAAAGTTTAGACGATCCACTTTAGAATTGAAGTCAACTCTAGACGTTCTCTATTCCGATATAAGCTACTGGAGATTATGCAAAATTTCGAAATTCTAAATTACGAAAATCATATTTTCGAATGTAACAATTCACCTACTGTCCAAAACATCGAATTTTATCAATATTATTTTAAAACGAATATAACTTGTTTTTAATGATTTATTTCGTAATATCTTTATTGTATCCGTATTAAAATTCTATTAATGAAATTCGATGATTTGGACAGTAGGTGAATTGTTACATTCGAAAATATGATTTTCGTAATTTAGAATTTCGAAATTTTGCACAATCTGCAGTAGCTTATATCGGAATGGAGACCCCCCCCCCCCCCCCACAAATTTGATGTTTTTTGATATAAAACGATGTTTTTATAGCATTATAGTTAAAAAAAATATATAAAAGAAGAAAAATTCAATTTATATAGTGGCAATTATCCATATTTTGTTTCGTAAATTTTTCACTTAATAGGTCAGTTAATTATTGGACGTGCAGTTTAAGTATAAGACAGTGAATAAATAAAAAGTATTAAATGTATTTGAGCAAAAAGACGAAAAAGAACTGTAACGTAAAATAATCGTAGACCGAAGCTGTTGACTCACCGGTCATGGTGAAGGGCCCGGTGGTGGGGCTGAAATCACAGCCCTGCACTCCCAGATCGTGGCTGGCCTCGCAGACGAGTAGCGCGCCCCCAGTGGCCCCCGCAGCAGCCCCGGCGCCAGCGCTCCTCGTGTCGAAGAGTCTCCAGGTGCCCTCGCTGCAGGCGGTGACGAGGTAGCGCGAGTCCGGACTGAAGGCGATCGCGGTGATAGCGTCGGCGTGGCCCTCGAACACGCTGCAAGGATCGCTAAAGTTACGCGTCACTCGTTCGGCAAGCGGCGAGGGGCCTCGCTGCTGTACAATAGCCGCCGCCTCCCGCTGGATCGACAGTTTCGAGAGGCTCATCAGCCGGCGGCACACGCGCGACATGAAGCGTGGCAGCTCGAGCTGCAGCCACTGCGATCGCCTAGCCGCCGCCTCCGCCGTCGCCTGCTCGACTCGCGAGCTCGGCAGGTACGCGTTTCTAAGGGGGGCTAGCAGTCACCTAGAAATATACAGTCACACACGGGCGTCGTGCGTGCGGCCGTTAGCAAGCGCGAACGCAACAGCAGCAGCAGCAGCAGCAGCGCTTGTTTATTGTATGTATATTATGGAGGAAGCCAAGTGTCAACATCTCTCACAGCACGCGGCAGGTACTTTCAGCGTTTTGGGTTTTTTTTGTATCGGCTGCTTCGAATCCAACTCGCAAGATAAAACTGTCAATCCACACAGAGATAGCGGTGGCGCAATATCACTGGCACGAAAAAGCAGCGGTGAGTTGCGTCGATGGGGGCCTGTTCATACAGTTTCTTCAAATTTACGGCTAGATAGACCGGTTTCACATTAAAATGTCATAATTTCATCTACTGTATGCACAGGCCCCGCGATCGCACAGAAACAAACCTCAATTCCTCCATCGTCTCCAAGTCCCAGAGTATGGTTTTCTCGTCGTCGCCGGCAGTGGCTATTTTCGTGCCGTCCGGCGACCAGCGGCACACCCGCACCGCCGTGCCAGAATTCACGAACGACGTTCGAGCCTGGCTGCCATTCTGAGATTCATCAAAGGAAGTGTTTAAGTTTTCCTTTTGGTTACAATGTAAATAATCGTTGTTTATTAAGCTATAAGCTAATAATGATTAGTACAGATTTACGGGGCGATGAAAGCAGCGTAAAAATTTACATTTTCCGTCATTCGCTGATCAAGTGTGCAGTTATTTCTCTGAATAATAATATTTGAGAAATTACAAACTGACGGAAAACTTATTTTTATACCGATTTGTACACGCCTTTTCACATGTAGATATGCCAAAAAAGGTGCGGAGTTCCGTTCAGCTTCGAAAATATCTCATTTAAAACAATTCAAATATAAATAGTCGCACTCATAGTGTAGGAGCCAAGGGGGTTCCCGTAGCCTTTTCAAAAGGCTAGCTGACACCAAGTGTTTTTTTATGTATTTTTTCATGCTGAATCCGAATTTCTATGGTGGATTGTTGAAAAAATACATCTTTATTTGTTATAAACAATTTATTGCAAAAATATTAAATTTTCGACTTTTTATAATAAAAAAATGCTATCGCATTCTTTAGATAATTTTAAACAAAAAAGTCTCTTACAAGTTTTGCGTAAAAGTGCATCCCAAAGCCGTAAACAATTCTCAAAGTTTGAAAAAACGCATGTCGGCCGCCGTCGCCGCCAAATTGTACGCACGCGCTCATTTTCTTAAACTTTGAGAATTTTTTGCGGCTTTGGAATGCACTTTTACGAAAAACTTGTAGCAGACTTTTTTGTTTAAAATGACCTGAAGAATACGATAGTAATTTTTTTTTATTACAAAAAAGTCGAAAATTTAATATTTTTGCAATATATTGTTTATAACAAATAAAGACGGATTTTTTCAACAATCCACCATCGAAATTCGGATTCAGCATGAAAAAATACATAAAAAAACACTTGGTGTCAGCTTGCCTTTTGAAAAGGCTACGGGAACCTGGCTCCTACACTATAATGAGAATTCTCGTATCGCCAGAAAAAGAACTGGTAATTAAATTAGATGTAAAGCACAAAATTATATTTTTAATTAGAAATAGTATAGAAATTAATTTGTTTTCAATTACACTCAAACCCCATCATTATAATTTATTACACATTACTTTCGTGTACCGAGAAAAAATAATTATTTTTTTTTTTCTATAGAGCGCTCTATCCCCATACGAAAAGGTAACTCAATTAACACGCGGGTGTTTTCCTTTTGCGTTCCTCCTAATTAACGAGTGTCAATATAGAGAAGGTCGACTATGCATATATATAAAAGTCAGTCAAGCTTACGTCAACGTCCCAGATGACGGTGGTGCCGTCCATCGAGCAGGAGGCGAGCTTCGTGCCGCATGGGCTAAACTCGACGTAATTCACGCTGTACTTGTGACCGTCGAGCGGATTGTAGCTCATCTCCTGGAATATCGAGGTCGACTCGCCGTCCTCGTCGTACTTTACGCCCCACACGCGCACCAACTTGTCTCTGAAAATTCGTACGTTTTTCTGTCACGCGCGTCGCATTTGCGATGGATTTTTTTCTACAGAGTTAAATACCTAAGTTCCCGCAAGCTGGAATGACTAAAAAATTGTTTTAAGGTGGTCTTCTATCGAGTGAACTGTTCCTGAGGCCAAAATTACCTAAAAATGTAAATTAAAATATAATTACTATAAAGCAAAGTATATGTATTACTAATATAACTTATTTCTAATACAAAATCCCAGATAGGTCTCTAAACCCATTTTATACAAAATTATGTCATTTAAAAAAAAAAAAAACTGGTGTGAAAGTTTTCTTGGCAGCTAGTTGATGGATTTTGATGAGAAAAGTTGCAAATTACTTGTAAAACCTGTACCTTTCGCATGAAGCTTGGGAATTGAAAAGTTTTGTGCATAAGTATGTTTTTATTTGAAAAAACTACTTTTTTATTTTTTAATTTTACGAATTTTTATGAATTTTTCTCGTTCTTAGCATCAACAAGGTTGACTGACTCACAAAACTTTTTAATTCCAGAGTTTCATGCCACAGATAAATGTTTTACAAATAATTGGCAACTTGTCTCATCAAAATCCGTCAACTAGTTGCCAAGAAAACTTGTACTCCAGTGTCTTTTTTTTTTAATGACAATTCTATATAAAGTGGGGTTAGAGATCTACCTATCTTCTGGGATTTTTTATTAGGAAATAAGTTATATTAGTAATACATAATATACTTTGTTGTATAGTATAATTATATTTTAATTTACTTTTTCAGGTAATTTTGTCCTCAGGAGTCATTAGGTAGACCACTTAATGTATATCGCCATTCACAATGCCCAACTACTAAAAAGGAGTTTGGGAGAGTTTCCAATGCAAATCATTCGATCATAAACAATACATAAAATTATACATAAAATTTAAAAACAATAAACTAAGAAAAGCGTCAATGCCCTTGGCCATTTCAGCTTACAGATTGTACAGATTTTTATGGACTCTTTCATGTATACTGAGTATCGCTTGACTTTGGTAATTATGAATCAATAAAAAAGCTATATGATTGTAAATAACATAAACAGTTTCAGATATTATTTTGTTATTAATGTCCATGCACGCTGGTAAATGAGCCGAAATGTGTGTGGTAATGCGTATTACACATACTGTTATACTTCGTCGTTATCGATGTCATAAATGCTCACCGCGACGTAAGTAAAGCCACCCACATTTGAATTTTGAAAAAAGTGTTTCATTTCCAGAGCCGGATTGCGACTTCAAAGAGTATAAAACGTAAATATTATACTAGAAATTACATTTTGCATGGCATATATTCTGTCGTAGTTGTAATATTGTATTTGACAAATGCATTACCGAATATTTTTAGTTAATTATTTATATAAGTTATTGACAGTAGTAAATATAAAAAGTTGAAACGAAAAGTTGAATAGGTAAAATGTTTGCATCATCGATACACAATTGGATTATCATCGCTACTAAAAAAACAATAACTCAGCACCACAGTGAGTTCTCGCAACAATCACAAGGCGATGGGGCAAGGATTAATCGACATGAACGATGTTAAAGATCATGTCTGGATAAAACTATCAATACAAAGTAAAATTAAGCAAGAGCCAAATAAGTAGGGGTTTTGCCAGTACACTTTATCATATTGAATTTGAAACTTATGATTCAATGTGTAATTTGGCGGTAAATTCAAGTAGTATTAAAGGGTTTTATCCCTCTCTACAAGGAGACAATGATTTCAAAATCAAGATGAAAATTGATGTTTTCTTTTATTAATGAAGTAACTAACTTGCGCTATTCCAACTAATTAATGTAGTTGCATCGAAAGTTAATAATAGTATCATAAATTTTTACTAAAAATGTATACTATAGTATAAGTGTACTATAGGTTTTTAACATAATGCAAGGTTGTCCCCTTCATTAATAATGAAATAAGAACTTTTACTTTTGTAATTAAAAAAAACTGACTGAATATTCATTTAACTTTAAAGCGTCCTCTTACTAGAATGGTTTGTTTTACATAAAATTTATTGTTATGTAATATGTTACTTAGTTTGTAAGTTAGCCTGTAAGTATACGAATATTGCGCCAGCCCTAGCACAGGTAGTTATATCCTTTTAAAATTACACACTTATGTAATTTGTCTGGTTAATAAATAAAATAAAATAAAATAAAATGTCTATAATGTTCGTTCGTTATCCCGTAATATGTTCCTTAGACTCAATCACCTATAAAATAATGGTAATATCTAAATGCAAAATAATGAAAAAATCACTATAATCTAGTAGTTAAAAATCGCACACTTCCAAAATAGTGAATATGCAGTCCGAAATAGTCGATATCCACTATTTTAGTAATAATATTAACTTTTTTAAATATTGAAATTTCGCTATTTTCCTCTCTCTCTCTCTCTCTCTCTCTCTCTCTCTCTCTCTCTCTCTCTCTCTCTCTCTCTCTCTCTCTCTCTCTCTCTCTCTCTCTCTCTCTCTCTCTCTCTCTCTCTCTCTCTTCTCTCTCTCTCTCTCTCTCTCTCTCTCTCTCTCTCTCTCTCTCTCTCACACACACACACACACTACACACACACACACACACACACACACACACACACACACACACACACACACACACACATATATATATATTCTCAACCCATAAAAATATTGGCGAATATTTCGTGCAATACCCGTAACCGGATTTTGAAACGACGCAGCTGCATTTGGGGTTGTGATTGCGGTGAGAAATAAACGGAGGAAAGGGATGGAGAGAGAGAGAGAGAGAGAGAGAAAGAGACAGAGAGAAAGAGAGAGAGAGAGAGAGAGAGAGAGAGAGAGATGGGGGGGGGAGGGGGAGAGATTGTGTACAAACCCGGAACCGGAGGCGATTAAACGGTTGCCGAACATCGCCACCGAGTTGACAGCCCCACTGTGCTCGTCCAGTCTCTGAATGAGCCGCACCTCGTTGCCGCTCGTCTCTGCGTGCTTCACAACCTCGGTCTCCTGAATGAGCGTCTGAATCGATAGGGAAGGAAGGTGTAAGTATCAGATTATATGTAACGAAAGCGTTGATTTTACGTACGCGTGATTCTCGTCAATGTTGAAATATGTCGATTCATCACGTTATAATTTGAAAGCAAACCCTACTGAAAAATCTCAGGTGACTTCTCAGGTGAAATCTCAGGTGAGATCTCATGTAAAATCTCACGCCAAAATCTCATGTGACTATTAGAAAAAAATAACTTTAGATGAGATCTCAGGTGAGATCTCATTCAGTTAAAAAGAGTTACAATAGTTATTTTCGATACAAGTGTGTGTGCGAAATCAAGCTTTGCTCATGAAGTATTAAAAAATTATTTTACACAAAATCTCAGGTGAGATCTCATTCAGATAATATTGTAGCGAAGAAATAAAATTATCTGAAATTTCATTCAGATAATATTGTTGCAAAAATAAATTGTCTGATAAAATCTCAGGTGAGATCTCATCTAAAAAATAGCTTTTTTCAACACATGCATGAAAAAAAGCCCTTTTTCTGCATAGACAAGTGAATCGGAAATGAAGTACTTTTTCGCCATACCCTGGCCGAAAGTACCATTTTCGCTCCCGGCTCAAAAACGCGAATGTGGTATTTTCGGTCCGGGTATGGGATTCCCCATACTAAGAAATCTCAGGTGAGACCTCAGGTGAGAACTCAGGTGAGATCTCAGGTGAGATCTCATGTCAAAATCTCATGTGACCTATGTCAAAATTTTTTGGTGAGAACTCAGGTGAGATTCTCACCTGAGTTTCCACCAAAAGTTTAATTTTTCTTTTTCATGACATTTTGTATGTGTGTTATGATAACTTACATAAAACTCAGTTGAGAATCTCACGTGAGTCCTCACGAAAATATTTATTTTTTTTTCATTTTCTGCCACAAAATTTTGTTAACGAAAATAAATTCTATTTAACATTCAGACTATAAATTCAGGTGAGAACTTATGTGAGAATATCAGCTGCGTTTTTACTAAAAATGTAGTTTCTTCTACTAGATTTTGCATGTTATGAAAATGTTTTGCCCTAATGAAAATTTATGGCGAAAACTCAGCTGAGAATCTCACCTGAGTTCTTATGTAAAATTTAATTCTTTAATTTATTTCCACTAAGTTTTTATAATTAGAAAAAAATTGTATGTAACGTCAATATTCAAAATTAAGATGAGATCTCAGGTGAGAATCTCACCTGAGTTTTCACCAAAAGTTTAATTTTTCTTTTTCATGACATTTTGTGTTTGTGTTATGATAACTTTCCATAAAACTCAGTTGAGAATGTCACGCGAGTTCTCACGAAAATATTTATTTTTTTTTTATTTTCTGCCACAAACTTTTGTTAACGAAAATAAATGGTATTTAACATTCAGACTATAAATTCAGATGAGTACTTATGTGAGAATCTCAGATGAGTTTTCACTAAAAATTGAATTTCTTCTACAAGATTTGGCATGTCATGAAAATGGTTTGCCCTATTGAAAATTTATGGCGAAAACTCAGCTGAGAATCTCACCTGAGTTCTCATGTAAAATTTAATTCTTTAATTTACTTCCACTATGTATTTATAATTAGAAAATTGGTCAACCAATATCTCGTGTTTGTCACCCCCGCCTTCGGCTTGTGTGGTAATTTAGACGAGATATTGCCTGCCCAACTTTTTCCTCCCTAGTTGCGTAATATAGTATTTTTGCCTAGCGGACCGAAAGTACCACTTTCGCTCCCAGCGGCCGATCGTGAAGGTTGTATTTTCTGCCTCGCCAGGTAAGAAAATCGTATACACAACGTTTATAATCAAATTAAAGAGAGAGAGAGAGAGAGAGGGAGAGAGAGAGAGAGAGAGAGAGAGAGGGAGAGAGAGAGAGAAGGTGCCGAGCTTACAGGACGAAAGCGCGCGCCGAAAATCCAGCTGAAGCGAAGGTGAGCGTCATCACCCAGGGAGCGACGAGAGTCCTCACTCCGTCGGCGACAGCGGGATGACCGGCACGACCTGGCAGCCGGCGAGCCGCCAATTGCCTTCACTAAGGACCAACTCGGTAGCGGACTCGTAATTTCCCGCTTTAGAGCAGAGCTGCACCGAACGGGAATACCGGTGATTTCAATATCTGAAAAAGACGAATTGAAAAATCACAAAGTTTTTGTCCGAAAATCACGTTATTTGAACTGCTTTTGAGCACGTATAGTTTTATCATGTAAAAACGATGAAAGTAAAAGGTGAAAAAAGTAGAATGATTAGAAGGTTAAGTTCATGTATTTATTTTTAAGTAAGAAGAAAAACTTATCTGAAACGAATGCCAATGACTCCGCAAATCAGCCATGTTAACATTTTTAGTGAAGACGATTTTTATTAATTCAGCTGATTCTTTCATACTAATGAACTCCACTATTTAACAACGAGAACATTTTATTGTAAAAAAACATCAAGATTCTATATCTATAGAAAGACTATCAATCAATAGTCGTTGTTATGGTAACGAACGCGTATATTGCTGAGCAGTTTCAAATGACAACATTATTTGTTTGACTGTATTTTCGATCTAGTTGTAATTTTTTCACTTTAACTCCACCATTATAGCAGCCAAAGTCAATAACATGGGTAGCACAACAAAGATTGAAGATTTCTGGAGCCGCAGACATCCTTTTCAGATAAGTCTCTCTTCTTAGGTACTTAAAAATACATACATGAAACTTAACCTTCTAACCATTCTACTTTTTTTACCTTTTACTCTCATCGTTTTCACATGATAAAAACTATACGTACTCAAAAGCAGTTCAAATAACGTGATTTTCCGACAAATACTTTGTGATTTTTCAATTCTTCTTTTTCAGATATGGAAATAACCGGTATTCCCGATCTAGGCAGCTCTGCTCTGAGGCGGAGAGTTACGAGTCCGCTGCCGAGTTGGTCCTTGGTAAAGGCGATTGGAGGCCCGCAAGCTGCCAGGTCGCGCGGGTCATCCCGCTGTCGCTGACGGAGTGAGTACTCTCGTCGCTCCCTGGGTGATAACACTCACCTTCGCTTTCGTCCTGTAAGCTCGGTGCCTCGGCTCTCTCTCTCTCTCTCTCTCTCTCTCTCTCTCTCTCTCTCTTTTTCTCCCTCTTTCTCTCTTTGATTTGATTATAAACGTTGCGTATACGATTTTTTTTTAAATATAAACTTTTAGGCAAGTTCAAATAATACAAGTTCCTAAAACTCAGGTGAGATTCTCACCTGAGATCTTATCTTAATTTTGAATATTGATGTTACATACAATTTTTTTTCTAATTATTAAATCTTAGTAAATAAATTAAAGAATTAAATTTTACATGAGAACTCAGGTGAGATTCTCAGCTGCGTTTTCGCCATAAATTTTCAATAGGGCAAAACATTTTCATGACATGCAAAATCTCGTAGAAGAAATTCAATTTTTTGTGAAAACTCAGCTGAGATTCTCAGATAAGTTCTCATCTGAATTTATAGTCTGAATGTTAAATAGAATTTATTTTCATTAACAAAATTTTGTGACAGAAAATAAAAAAAAAATAAATATTTTCGTGAGAACTCACGTGAGATTCTCAACTGAGTTTTATGGAAACTTATCATAACACACATACAAAATGTCATGAAAAAGGAAAATGAAATTGTTGGTGAAAACTCAGGTGAGATTCTTACCTGAGATCTCATCTTAATTTTGAATATTGATGTTACATACAATTTATTTTCTAATTATAAAAACTTAGTAAAATAAATTAAAGAATTAAATTTTACATGAGAACTCAGGTGAGATTCTCAACTGAGTTTTCGCCATAAATTTTCATTAGGGCATATAACATTTTCATAACGTGCAAAATCTCGTAGAAGAAATTCAATTTTTGTGAAAACTCCGCTGAGATTCTCACATAAGTTCTCATCTGAATTTATAGTCTGAATGTTAAATACCATTTATTTTCGTTGAAAAAATTTTGTGGCAAAAAATAAAATTAAATATTTTCGTAAAAACTCACGTGAGATTCCCAACTGAGCTTTATGGAATGTTTTCATAAGACATACAAAATCTCATGAAAAAAAAAAATTAAATTTTTGGTGAAAACTCAGGTGAGATTCTCACCTGAGTTCTCACTAAAATATCTTAGTATTGGTCACATTAGATTTTGACATGAGATCTCACCTGAGATTTTTTAGTAGGCAAACGCGAATGTAGTATTTTCGGTCCGGGTATGACGTAAAATAGTATACGCTCCACTCTTCGGCTCGGGTGTCAATTTACACGACCTGTGGAGTGTCTACTTTTACTCCCGTGGAGCGTATACTATTTTTCGTCATACCCGGACCGAAAATACCACATTCGTGTTTTTGAGCCGGGAGCGAAAGTGGTACTTTCGACCAGGGTATGGCGAAAAAGTACTTCATTTCCGATTCACTTGTCTACGCAGAAAAAGGGCCTTTTTCATGCATGTGTCGAAAAAAGTTATTTTTTAGATGAGATCTCACTTGAGATCTTATCAAACAATTTATTTTTGCAACAACATTATCTGAATGAAATTTCAGGTAATTTTATTTCTTCGCTACAATATTATCTGGATGAGATCTCACCTGAGATCTCACCTGAGATTTTGTGTAAAATAATTTTTTAACACTCCATAAGCAAAGCTTGATTTCGCACACGCACTTGTATCGAAAATAACTATTATAACTCTTTTTAATTGAATGAGATCTCACCTGAGATCTCAACTAAAGTAATTTTTTTCTAATAGTCACATGAGATTTTTGCGTGAGATTTCACGTGAGATCTCACCTGAGATTTCACCTGAGAAGTCACCTGAGATTTTTCAGTAGGGAAATTTTTAATAGACTACACTGAGAGAAGAGTATTGTTACTGTTAACATATTTATCTATTTGAAATACAACTATTTGACATGTTTAAGGATAAAATGTGATATTATAAAATAGTTACAATATCTATATTAACTAATAGACATATTCAGATTTAAAAGTAGCTGATGGTAGAAGTTCTTGTAAATCGTAGTTTTTGAATCTAATAGCCAATTTTCTACCAGGATGATGTTGTTATATAAGGTTTGAAATAAAAACTCCATTTAGTTTTTTACTCCAACGTTTCGGACATTTTTATTGTTTATGTCCCTCATTAGGATAAACAATAAAAATGTCCGAAACATTGGAGTAAAAAACATAAATGATGTTTTTATTTCAAACGTTTTTGTTATAAAACAACATCATCCTGGTAAAAAATTGGCCATTAGATTCAAAAACTACTATAACAAGCATATTATAACTATTACAATATCAACATTCTCAAGTAACATATTGAAATTGTTTATGAGAACATGGTAACTTAACTGTTAACATGGTATGGTAACTGTTACAATGCCTATATTTGATCATATTTAAACATATACGCATGTTAACAGTTACAATGCCATGTTATCGTTATTCTATTATTTTAGTATACTTTTGTGCAAATTACTCTTAATGAAGATTGTGAAAAAATATATTGTAATTAATTCGTATAATATAGCATTACTCACTTTTTCAGGTTTATCGTTGTTTTGCAATTTTACAGTGTTGTGTCGAACGAGCTCAGAGTCTAGGGTCAGATTTCCGGTCAAGTCCCGAATAATGACCTTTTTGTCATTGGAGCCTGCGGAATTTCAATGCGATTTCAAATAAGAACCTTCCATTTATCGATTAATGATCATTACCTGTAGCTAGCAAGCTTCCGTTCTTTGAAAAAGCACAGCAAGCTACATATCGGTTGTGTCCTGTAAGCACTGACAAAACTCTTCCAGTGGCCTACAATTATTAGAAAAATTTTTAATCGTAAAATAATTTTTAAGCCATTCTAGTTATATTGAATTTAAAAAAGAATATCGTTTGCTATACACTATGATTTTAATTAAAATTTACTCGAGTTTGAAAAAAAAGACTTGAAAAACTATTATCGAAGTCAAACGTCAGATGCAATTGTACGAGTCCTGATCAAACTATAGGCACGAGTTAGTAACTAAAAATAAAGTATAGGTACAAATAATGACCAAAAGGTGAAAAAAAGGCAAGTTGTCTGACCGTTTCCCAAATGACGACGGTCTTGTCGAGGCCGCTGCTGGCAGTGTAGATACCATTGGAGCTGAAACGGACGCAGGTTAAGGCACTGCTGTGTTTCTCCATTATGCGGCAGAGCTCGATCGTCGCAATCACCGGCTGAGTGTCGCACTTATCCTGCGTCACCTTCACCTCCCACAGCTTCACCCGGCTGTCGTTGCCGCAGGTCACCAGCTGGTACAGCTTCGCGAACGGCTCGTTACCTTCCGAGCCAATATTTTCGTAACGTTGCATCATGGGCGTTCGATTATTGCGTTGCAGATAATTTCGCATTGTCGTGCCTTTTAAAAGCCTAAAGCTGATTCTAATGATTCTATTTCAGAGCTATAAAATACCTAACTGTTTAAGAAAACTTTCAATCTGGAAGTACATACGCATTTACTTTTGCAGCTTTATTCTTTTATTTCGGCACCATCGACTTTAACCGTTCTCTTGAGGAAAAGATTAAAATCGAGAGTGATGTAAGAAAGAAATGGGAAAAGAGAGGGCGTGAACTTACTCGTGACCTCCTGAACGGAGGAGAAGTCACAGGAGACGACGCCGAGGTCGTGGGCGTCGTCGACCTGAGCGTATACGGTGAGGTCCTGCTCGCGCGACGGACACGACTCGATGATCTCGTTGCAGCAGAACAGCTGTAGTACGCCGAGCGTGCAGCTCGTCAGCAGCCAGTTCGAGTCGGGCGTTAAGCACACGCACTGTATCGCGCCCTCGTGCTTCTGGAAACACCTTTGAAGAAAACAACAGGCCGATTATAATAAGACTATGTGTGTGTGTGTGTGTGTATGGAATAATAGAGTTTGAACGGGCACCTTATGAGGGTCCTTCGAACCAGGTCCCAGAGGCAGACTTGTCCGTTGTCGCCGCCGGTCACCAGCAGAGACGAGTCCGGAGAAAACCTGCAGATTCTGACGGCTTCACCGCCGGCCTGGACCATCGTGTGAATTTTCGTACCAGACTGTAATAATACAGGTGATTGTTGTACAGGTATGTCAGATACAAATGTTTGTTAGAAAATGGTTTGGTGTGAAAAAAATTGATAGTTTTCCTTTGCATTGCAGAAAGCTATATCATTATGTTTGTATGCGAAATCCCAGGCAAATATTTTTTGAATTCTTAATTTCTCGAAATTAAGAAATTTCAGGCTATTCGGAACATCTTTCAAATTTTTTAATCCAATAGGAAAAAAATGTTTACATTCTACATATATCGAAAGTTATATTAATTAAGACCTTTGAGATTCGCGAAGTGGCCCAGCAACGGGCTATACTTTTGATGAGTGTACACTGACCCTGAGATTCCACAGTTGCGTCGTTCCATCGATGCTGGACGAGGCGAGCATCGTTGATTGTGGGCTAACTTTGACCGACGTGACGCCGTACTTGTGTCCGAGGAGCGGCGAAAACGAAGCCTCGACGAAGCCGGCGCCCGGCTGCCATTCCCACACCCGTACTCGCTTGTCACTGCGGGTGTTTAATATTGCTTTTGTTATGGATTTATCTGGTTACTTAATTTGATTGCGCGGTTTTATTCGACACGTTGATTTTCCAGGTTAATAATTGTTTAGCAGAGCGAAAAATGAATATAATATGAGGAATTCTACAGAAGATTCACACTTAGAGGGTTCAAAAAACTTTGCACAGGATCTTCAGATTTTAACGATTCTTAGCTTAAGTTAAATCACTGTTATTCTACTTCAACTTTTTTCTTGCGGAAAATTTTGGGAGCTTAATATTGGTTAAATATCAGGGACCGTTTTTCGGCCATTTTTTCCATGTTAAATTTTTATAAGAAAAATTCATCTGCGGTTAAAATAGTGTCACTAGACTGTTTGTTTTATTGCATGATCTATGTAGAACTTACTTGTTCCCCGCATGAAAATAGTACATTACGCTACCAGTGCGGGAAAGCAGATTTTCGTCTCGTGTGACGTTTACACCCGAGCGAAGCGAGGGTGGAAAGGCACACGAGACGAGAATCTCTTTCCCGAACATGTAGCGTACAGTATTTTTTGATACGACGTGTGGAAAGCTAGATTTTGAGTACACGTTTTTTGCCAAGCGTGTGCAAAATCGAGCTTTGCGCACGAGTATCGAAAACAATTTTATGGCCAATATTGGGATTTGACATCGGGAGGGAGCCACTTACTTAGTTCACTCTGTGTTAAAATGCTGGCTAACCTGCACCATTTTTGTTATATGATCAATTCCTGGGAAATTTCCCTTTTACGTCGCCAAAAAAATGAAAAATTTTTTTGAACGCACACTTACCACATAAGGTTTTTCTCGTTTCTTGAACCTTACAGAACGTGAAAAAACGTGTGTTCCAAGCCGATTGAGTGGTATCATTTTTTTACAGCACTTTTAATTTTTCTTATGGAAATTTAACATGGGAAAAATGGGTGAAAAGTTGTCATTGATGATGAACCAATAACAAGCTATTGAAGAGGCCAAACCAAATTCCACAAAAAAGCGATTAAAGTTGAATAATAGAGCTTTA